>CM070100.1:12560113-12600113 GCA_036178185.1 Liparis tanakae
TTTTCAACACTTTTGCTATTAGTAGCTATTGTAATTTATGTCTGAACACTCCATAGGCCTTTAACTCAACGCAGACTCCAGACTGAAATGTAAAAAAGGTAAACAATGAGGTTTAGTTATATTTTCCTGAAACATGAATGCAAATTCAACTGTATATCACTGAGATAATATATTATGAAATGTCCATGGGCAAATTTCTTTTTATTTAAGTTACCTCTTTATTTAAACATGATTTAAACAACGCTAGTAATATTTAATTTATAAATAGAGATATTTACTTAATTCAACTCGTCTGTCATTTGCCAAATTATACCGGTTGCTGTTCCTTTATAGTTTTTTAAATGATACTACGATATTGAATGCAATTACTTATACACCTGGTTTGTCCATTTTTTGTTCTTTGTACTATTCATAGTTGTATTTGTCTGCAGATCTATCGTCCTCAAAATGTACAATAGTTTTAGACTTCATTGACTTAGACAATCAGACCATTGAATGAAAAGTGATAACGATCTCATTTCAGATTTTATTGCTCATTCACACACACACACCCATGCAAGCCTTCCAACATCCACATTTTTATGCACACAATCTTCCATGAGCAGTAAAAGATGACATTTTAAATAACAGAAAGTTGATTCCAGCCAAACCTACTGAAACAAAACGAGGACTGGAAAGATGAAGTTGTTTTCAAGTAATCGTTGAATTCAATGAAACTTAAGGATTTCAAGAGTGCACTTCTAACGTCAGACATACAGCAGGTACACCGACACTGAAGTCTTAGGACGCTTTCCTGCCTTTAAAAAAGAAACACGTCCAATATAAGGCTAATTTAGGGTCAAAGGGAGGTCAAGACAGCAGAGTCCAACTAATTGAGTAACCATCTGTCGAAGAGCGGTGGGCTTGAACACTTGGACTGAGGAGGCAGAGGAAAACATGAACACACAATTATTCAAAAGTAAAGTACTACAATAAAACTGCCCATTGCGGGAAAACAAAAATTCCAAAAAAACCAGCCTGTACTGAGAGTAGACAGCGTCTGTGTGGATCTCCAACGTCCTCGTACACTTTTTCACCTTTCAACCGTGCTGAACATTCTAAAAGGAGGATAAGGCATTTCATACGGGTTCACATGACATGGAGTCGATCTTTGGGTGGACTTTGCGGTGAAGCCCCCCGCGGCGTCTTCAACTAGTGTAGTGTCTGCCTTGATTAAAGCCAGCTTGGTTGTAGTGCTGCCCGCCATGTTGGAAGAACTGTTCAAACTGTCCTCCTTGGTTAAAATTCTGCCCCCCTCCCCCTCTCCCTCCCCATCCTCCACCTCCTGTTGCTCCTGCTGCTGCCTCTCCTGCTCGGCCTCCTCTTCCCCTGCCCCCACGACTTCCTCGACCCCCACCTCTCTCCTGATGCCAGCTTCCATCTTGTTGGTAGTTGTCATGGTAACCGCCTGCTCCTCCATGGTAGCCAGGGTCCTGGAAGCCTCCTGGGTTGTCCCCTCTTCCTCTTCCACCACCTCCTCCCCCTCCCCCTCCGTAGCCACTTCTCCCGCCTCCCCCTTGATGATGATTCCCAGCATCTTGATAGTGGCCCTGGTTGTAACCGCCTCTCCCTCCTCCACCACCGTCCCAGCCGCCCTGCACCTTTCCCCCTCTGCCGCCGCCCCCCCCGCCTCCTCCTCCTCTACCTCCCCTGTCTCCATGTCCTCGGTCATATCCTCCACGGCCACCATGGGAGTGGTTATCGTAGCCCCCCCTGCCGCCTCCCTGCCCACCATAGTGTCCTCCGCCTTGGGGAGCATCCTGGCGCTTCTGCCAGGAGGGCATCTCAGGGGGAGGGGCCTCGATCTCACAGGGTCGGCCTCCCCTGTCTGGAACACGGCCCATCAGAATCTGAAACGAGACGAGCACACGTTAAAACAAAGCAGTCCGAACAGAAGCCCTCTCCCCACATTCGCGTGTACGAGCTTACGTTTCTGTCGGTTTGACAGAACATGGTGCGTTAGGAGACCATTCATGTGCAAATAGTCGAGATCAACCGGCACATGACAGGAACCGTCGAGTCGCCGCCGCCTGACGTGACGTTTTAACACGACACATGCCTGCTTGGCTCCGGTAACGGAAGAGCCGTGAACCAAAACATTAAGAGTGCGCTAAAGGGTTCATGCTCGACTGTTGTTCTAAAATCAAGTACGTCCAATTGGAACGCCGGTTGTGCCGAGCCATGAAAATGAAACCAGGAAAAACTAAGCTTTCAGAAACGTGGCCCAAAGCAGCCACGTCATGCTTTCCCACCAGGACAGGACAAGTAATGTCGACTCAGCATCCGCAGCGGTCAGAGTTATAACATCGTGAGAAGAGACCATTTGAAGTGAAAAGGGGGAGGAATACAGTTATAAGACATGGGGCTATATTCACTTCTTAAATGCTCTAAGGAGAGATGTATATGTCAGTCAAATAAATAAAGATAAAAGAACTAACTTTGTCAGAGAAAATCAGGAATAGAAAAAGGCCCTGCAGAAAGTCCATCAGGGCAAAATCCAGAAATCCCTCCTGCAAGAGGGTATAAAGTGGACTTTCAACCCACCTCGTCACGGAGGCGTTTGGGAGAGCGTGCAAACAGACGTGTGGGAGTAGAGCTTCAATCAGAGGACCGGCGGTTTGGTCCCGGCTGCCCGAGGAGGACATGTCTACAAACCACCACATCCGCTAGTTGGATGAACTTGGATTGTTTATTACAAATAAAGGGCCAGAATTCCGTAGCCGTTAAAATAAAGGTTTAAATCTGCTTTGGGTTGTATTTGTTTTTTTATAAATCTGAGATACTTGGTGTAGCTATGAGAGGTGTGTGTTGTTTGGGTGTTTTTTTTTCTTTTACAAAGTAAATTTAGTTTGGGGGAAATTAACATATTTTCAGTGCCCACGGGTTTGAAACGCATATACTCTGTGTGTGTGTGTATATTTAATTTAATATATGTCCTCGACCTGGGTCTGAGGTCAGAGACAGCAGTGGGGAGCCCAAAAAGTATTGATAATACATTGTTTTTTGGGGATTTGTCCTGAGACAATAAGAAATAAATTGAAAACTTTAGACACAATCAGTCATTGCCTGCACACACACACACACACACGTGTGTGTTGAGACGACACAGAACACTCACGACAAGGTGGACCTCTGCACATGCCTTATGATAAAGACCCACGTTGCGTGTAACCTACCTTGTTAATTGCACACGCGGTCTTCTCTCTCATCTTGCCGCTGCTCGTGCGTTGGATATTGGAGAAGTCTTGTCGAGCAGCGAGAAGATGAGCGGAAGAGATTTTACTCTTGGTGTCGAGAGCAGAACGGAGCGGCTGGTAGACTTTGGCCAACTTGTCAGCATGCGTCTGTAATTAAAGTAAAATCACACACACACACACACACACACACACACACACACACACACACACACACACACACACACACACACACACACACACACACACACACACACACACACACACACACACACACACACACACACACACACACACACACACACACACACACACACACACACACACACACACACAAAGAATGACTGCTGACAACATGCTACGATATTTATCAAATCCTGTTCTACACGTGTATTTGAACAACTGTTCAGGCACCGAGAGGACAGTCACACGTGAGCGTCTGAAAGGTTGGTTTGGATACACTCGGGTCAGAATAGGATCCAGTTCACAGCTGCAATCATTTGTTAAATAACAATTTCTCTGGGTGATAATATTTGACATTTCTGCTTCAACATTGTGATGCTTTTCCCATTTCTTACCTCATAGAATGCTGTGGATCTCTAGGTTTTAGACTTGTCTTCACCGTTTATGTTTTTTAAATTAACTCGAGAATACTCGTCCTTTCTCTCCTCAGCGACGCAAACACACCAGTACGGCCCAGAGAGGCCAACGCATCGCTAAAGTCAACACAAAACTGGACAAAGACACTTTTTATGTGCTTCACGGTATTGTGCCATTTTTCTGAAGGCCGATTCAAACTGTCCACGTACCTTCGCTCTGTCGGACCAACCGAAAGACTGCACCGTCACGTCGAGCCGCTTCAACAGCATTTTCCTTCTCACTTCATACTCCTTTACAAGTGCTTGGTTTACAGCTTCAATCTTTTCCTGGAAAAACGAGAAACAAAAAAAAGGAAAAAAGAGAAAGGATTATTCACTAGTCAGTTGCTTATGCAGAGTTTTACATTTCTTGGTGGATTTCCAGTATCTACCAAGTGGAAGGGTCCAAGGGCCTTCTTCAGCAAAGGCTCCCCGACGTGATTGGGTGGGACTTTACTCATGGCTTCTTTTAGCTATGGAAAATGGACAACAGGCAGAGGAGTGGAATATCTGTATGAACGGACGTTGAAAAATGTAGATCAAACATTTTGTGCATCCCATCATTATGACATGTTCATATCAAAACCTTCCAACCAAACTAAGCCTTTTCCTGCGAGGACAGAACATCCTGTGAAAGGGGGCCCAGACTGAGGAAGTCAACGGTTAAGCACCAGGAATAGTTTGAACCAGTTATGAACCCAGTTAAAGTTTTTCTGGGGAGAGTTTTCCCCAAATGTGAGGATGTCATACATGTACAGAATGTAAAGCCCTCCGAGGCAACATTTTGATTTGTGGTATTGTGCAATAAAATAAACAAACTGAATTGAACCATCAGGAAAGCATTTCCAACAAATTCTCTAAATTGACACCCAGATCAGACCAGACCATCACGGCCCGACCAGTAGCCTTGGGCAGTGTCCTTTTACAAAAATGCCTTCCTGACAGGGGGATCGCAAAAGTCAAAAGAGTGGCTGACCATTAAAGTAAGAACAGCTGATCCGCCTTAAGAGGGGAACGACATCAGTGGCCCGAACAAAGCTGATACGTGGGGGGTGGTGGCAGACAAGTGGCAATAAACTGCTTTTGTAGTTTGAAGACTAAACCCCAAACTGTCAGTCGCCATCTTTCGGAGCCGACAACCACAAACAGGAAAACCCAACCCCTCCTACTGGCATACAACAGGTTTGCAGCTCTTGGATGTAGGTTGAACGATCACCGAGTCAGTGGTGGGATACAGGAGTTACAAAGGCCGGCCAGCTTTTGTTTAAATGTTCAGCTTTGTCTTGTGGGAGCACATCATATCTCACCTTCTTCTCAATTCCACTGAAGAACTGGAACATGGTGATGTTGACTGGAGGCTTAGACATGCCCAGTGACATGCAGATGCCCTTCAGCTCCTGGAACATGGGGCTGCCCGGCTCCTGGGCTTTCTTTTCAGGCTCTTTTCTTACCAGGATCATCCTCGCCGCCTCCAACTCCGACACCAAAAACGCTGAGATAATAAAATAATTTTAAAAAACTCCCAATTAGAGGATGCTTCAGTTTCAGAAAGTCAAATAAAAGAAAAAAAGTTTCTCTGCTATCTGAAGTCGCCATGGCACAAAAGAACAAACATATTCACCACGGATGGAATTAGTTTAAAGCATACAGGAAATCTACACGTGTCATAAGAGTATAAATAGCACAGCTTTCTCAAATATTACTGGAGTAAAATGTACATCAAAGAACAGCGTTAATTAAAACAGCATCTTTCCAGTTGTATGTGTGGCAGGAGGCCAGAACGCACAATACAAGAGCGCACATGCATTGTTAACATCATTGGTTACATGCTAAAAGAAAATCATTCCTACAGTGAACCATCATCCCAACACTTTGCGTGACACCCTGCTGAATGAGAGTAAGGAGGTGCAACACTGGCTTTTCAACCACACGTTTACAAACGGGTGCATCCTGGGGAGGACCCCCCAGCCGGTCAACTCCCCAGGATTATATGTTTACTTCAAATATAAAGAGATGCAAATATGTATGCCGCCATCTAGTGGTGGCTGAATGCAATGTCAATACTGTGCAGCAAAAAGATTTAGTTTTCTGGTGGTTGCTCGGATCCATTGTGTACGCAGTTAACGCACCAGTCATAACTTTGAAAACTTAACTCATGGCATTGTAAAATGTAAATAACGGACGTAACAGGGGAACCAGCCCCAGCAGTCACATGGTTTCTTTCTGTGTAGCGGATCTATTTTATGCTGATTTCAAGAGGGAAGTAAATATTTTTTACAGTTACTTTAAAAGTGTTACATTTAGGCCCTTCTGCTAGGCCACAGCAGTCATCGGAAAGGAAACACTGTCTGACGGTGCAACACTTAACCACAGGTGTGTGTGTGTGTGTGTGTGTGTGTGTGTGTGTGTGTGTGTGACAACAGTCCCCTTAAAGCACAAAATACTTTGACCTCACAGGTTAATGGCACAATGCTTTTCTTCAATAAAAGACTGAGGGTTTTAAATTGAAATGCCGCAAAGTGCCGTTATCATACTGAGGAGCAGCAGACAGTCGGTCCGGTTGAGGAGCCTCTGGGTGACGGCTCCTCTGGCGAGGACGGCGTAAGGACAGGCGAGCTCGGACAGCAGGCCGCTCATCTCCAGCTGGAAGGCCTCTGCCTCGCTCGGACCTGGGAGGGGCAGAAGGACAAACACGGCGAACATGACGTCACAAGACGGGACACTTAGTCAGCTTAAATCTCAGCTGCAGTAGATGTGAGCTAATCACTTGAAATCCAGACTGTTTGCTGTCCTGGCTCCATGAGCATCAGGACAGGAGGAAGTCTCTACAGCTTCCGCCGGAAACTAAAAACATCTTTTCCGCCTATATCTGGAGTAAATAGCTCTTATTGTGGTACTTTTGTAGTTCGACTATGTTGAGGAAATGTTACTTTCTGTATTCTTGTTGTTCTTAATTTGTACTCTAGGGTGAATGTACTTATTGTAAGTCGCTTTGGATAAAAGCGTCAGCTAAAGGACATGTAATGTAATGTGTTGGCAGCAACTTCACAGACCTCAAACATAAACCCTCGCTACTGAATAAGCAACTTCTACCATCGGTTACAAGTTTATTAATCATATCATTTTTCATCTCTTTGCCTTTTGTTATCAACCTTCGGCTTGCAATAAAACACAACGTGATACTCGTAGAACCATCTGAACTCCTCTCTCCTATTAAAATAGATTGTACAGCAGCAACAATCGGGTTCACGGATGAAATGGGCCTCACAGTTGGTGGCTTGGACATCCTCCTCCAGCCGGCAGTAGAGCCGGAGCTCGGAGACGATCCAGGAACAAAGCTTGGTGAACTCAGGTGAAGCTGCTCCTTTGCTCACAGCGGGATCCAGAGCCCCCTCCTCCAACAGGGGGCCTTGGTACCTAGAGACAGACACAGACACACACACACATACAGACACGATAAGACCAATGGGCAGAGCCGGTGGCTGACACCCAAGACGTCACAGTGTTGCCTTCAAGTGCTCTAAAGGCGACCCATAGAGAGGAAGTGGTTCTTAGTGAAGTCCTTTACTCTTATAGGGGACCACTGTGCGCGTCTCGCGACCTTTGCTGTCTTTTGAGGGGCCACACGATAATAGAGATATATATAGTTAGCTATAGAGACAGTTTCAATGAACGTTCACCGGGATAAATACATGCATTTCTAGGGTTGGTGGACGGCGGGGGAGCGTGTCGGAGCTCCGGGCGCATGTAAGACCAGTGAGTGGGTCTATTAATACCGGGCACGGCCCCCGGTTCAACGAGAGACCCGTGAGACTGTCCGTTAGCTACGGTTGCTAAAGCTACCCTGTCACGTAAAATGCGCTGCCTGAAATGAGAAAGTGTGTCACATTCACGCGGCGGCAGACGTGTTTGGCATTTCGTAACTTACCCTAAATCTTCAAGAGAGACGAGAATGTCATTCTCCATCCCAATAATCTATAGTCGTACAATGAAATATAGTTTTCACATCAGCCAGCTCAGCTGATACACGTTTAACTTCTCCTACTTCCTCTTTGGAGTCATTGGCGGTTGGCGAACAGCGTGCCGAGACTCTAGCGCCCCTACCGGAACCACGCGGTACTGCTCCGGTACTGCTTCGCTTTGCTCCCCGTCATATATAATACAAATACACATACACCTTGAGATGAATTCCGATTAAATGGGTCAAATAACATGTATTCAATTATTTTATTTTTTTATGTATTGGCTCCACTATAATTGTTGTCGGACAACTGGTTTCGTAATTGACACTGGATTGGCTCAATAATATCTAAAACATTAAACGTAAGGGCTCAGTGGCTTTATTGAACAGCGGTTTAAAAAAAGAAATACATTTTGGGGATTTTCCCAAAAGTGAAATAAGGATTAGCTGATCAGCCACAAAATAAGTAAAAGCAACACTTCAACTGAAGCAGCATTGTATGGAGAAAGTAAAGTGCTTATACATTGGACTGTGATCATGTATTGAATACCAACTTACTTCTTTTGCAGATTATTTTAAATTATATAAATGCAAGTATACATCATCCAAAACACAAAGTGCCCTTTGGAATTGACCTTCAGTGTTAACTCTGCTCTAGCTGGAATGCATTTGTGACTGTTTTGAATGTAAGTTTCTCTTACACATTTCCAGATTTGATTATTATCATTACTACCATAACTCAAACACTTTGTTTGGCTTTGGTCATTTTACTGACCTCTGTATTTTCAATTATGTGCGCAGTGATTACAATCTAATGAAGAGATGCACTTCAACTTTCCCCTTTCTTGAAAGAAAATAGAAGGAAGCGATTTGAGGATATGCATGATGGCGCCGTGCCAGCGGCTGCCTGTCGCAGTCGCTCTCTGTGTGTGTTTCCATTCATTGTCTTTTTTCCCCATTTTGTTTAAATTATATGGTGACAACAGACAACAGATTGAACTGGAAGGGCCCCTCATCCTCTGCCTCCACTGACTCAGGGCCCCTCATCTTCCTCGACTACTCCATGGACTCGGGGCCCCTCATCCTCTGCCTCCACTGACTCAGGGCCCCTCATCTTCCTCGACTACACCATGGACTCAGGACCCCTCATCTTCTGCCTTGGCTTGTCCACAGCAATAGAGACCGAAAGAGGAGGACTTTGGTATGTGTCCAGGAGGTAAAAGGTACCATTCATGAAGGTGACCATGAAACGCCGAGTCATATGAACATTAAAATCTCAATCATCAGTTCTTCAGATGAACAACTTCCATAAAATATCTGGTTCTTTATAAAAAAAACTGAAGAGCAATTAACCACAACATTAGAAAACATCCAATGACAAAATTAAAAAATTCAGCTGCGTTCACCATCAACATTTGAAAAATTAATTTAGCAGTTAAATTAGTGCACTTTTGGATTCAGTGTTTCATATTAACATTGTGAAATAAGAGATGTCAAAGTATCTTTTTTTTTTTTTTACTGGTTCAAACAGTCAGAGTATCATTTCTCTCAACAAAATAAATGTCACACCATTCTTTGCAGTTCTGTTATGATTCACCTTTTGACATCCCAGCGCCAACATACACACCAAGCAGTAGGGTTCAGCCAGCTGGAGTACGTAAATAATGAATGAAATTAAAGATACATTTAGCAGAATTATTAGAGAACAAAATATTATCAATATCGAAAACTTTGTTTTGAAATAAACATTTTGGAAAAACGTTGAACCAATGCCACTTGACTTTAGTCCGAACAGATGAAGAAACCATGAATTCACAACCAGTCTTGCTGCTACTCTTCCAATAAAGGTGGAGGAGAAAGCTTCAGTTGGAAATGGTCAGTTCCGGGTTGGGCTGGGATTAGGAGCCCGGCCTTGTCACTGCTGTGGCAGTGGGAGAGTTCTGACAGGATGGACAACTGGAGGAAACAAAGAGAGACACAACTGATTACATAGCTGTGTAAGTGTTCAAGAGTTACAGGAAAGGCAACATTTAGTAAAACGAATATGCTATCTATCGATCTACCTACCTACTTACCTATCTATCTATATACCTACCTATCTATCCATCTACCTACCTGTATACCTACCTACCTACCTATCCATCCATCCATCCATCCATCCACCAACCAACCAACCTACCCACCGACCTATCTACCTATCTATCTTTATATATATATATATATATATATATATATATATATATATATATATATATATATATATATATATATTTATATATATATATCTTTATATATATATACCTACCTATCTATATATATACCTACCTACCTATCTATACATCTAACTACCTACCTGTATACCTACCTACCTATATACCTAGCCATCCATCCATCCATCCAGCCATCAATCAATCAATCAATCAATCAACCTACCTACCTACGTTTGTTTCATGTACATACATTCATTCGTATGGTACTCATCCGCACTCTTTGAAGGATAGCTCATGAGTGTGGGCACCGACTTGGAGGGCGATTCATCCTCCTACATGCCTAACTACCTTCAGACCACAAAACACTCGTGGGTCCCTTTTTGTGACTCGTGAGCAGGACACATTTAAAGACTATCTCTTTAAATGTGTTCTATATGTAGACCACATACCTTGGATCTAAGTCAGGTGTTACATTTTTAAGATATCTGTTATGCATCAAGTAATGTAAACAGGGTGTTTCTTCATCCCTACCCTGGACGGTCCTCGGTATAGACAGCGTAGCTGATCCCAGGACTGCTTCTGCTGAAGGTCCAACGTTGCATCAACAAACACCTTTGACCGACAACAAAGAACCAGAATAATGTAAACATGAATATTAAGATGTAATAACAAATATATAGTCACACAAAATGAAACCAATCATTCGAGTAGCAGAAATACACGTTGTATTCCTAGATCGACATGTAACGTCAATAGGGGCTCCCTGTGCCTCAAGTTTAGTGATGTATAAGGGGTGGAGAATATCAATAATACACTCCATGAACATGTGGTGAATAACAATTGATTGGGCTCATATATGTTTCTATGTAAATCCCATGTTGGACCCATAATGCTTTTCTCAACCTCTGCCTCTCTGTCCCTCCTTTCAGCCTTTGATCTTCCCACCAGTCTCCGTCACCTGACTCCCACGTCCCTCTGCTCTTCATTGCCCATTTACCCCCACAGAATATATCCAAGCTCACATTGTCCCTGTTGCTTCCTCCCTTTGCTTTCCAGCCTTCTGAACCCCGGCCCCCGACGGCATGTTTTAAATGAATGGGGGTTGGTCAGGTTACTGTAGCCGGTGTCAAGTTGTGTCTGGAAGAACGAACGTAACGGAAAGAGCTGCATTTGTTAACCGTGAAGGATCTGGAGTTGTTTTTCCCCACCAGCTGTCATGACCGCGGTGTCAATTGTGTACTTTGTGTGATCAGACCGTACCTTCTTCCTGTGAGCCTCTGCTCCTGCGTCATGGAGCGCCGATGTTACGCGAGTCTGAGACAAGACAGAAAGGACAGTGCTGGGGTCAGGAGTGTAAGCAGCTGGAAGTCCGTTGCTCATATTAAGAGCCGTATTGTAGAAGTAACAAACACCAACTGGCATGAAACAAAGCAGCTGTCCCACGTGAGAGCAGCTGCTGTGGCCTGAGATCGCTGCCCAGTCCCAAGCCGCCTCAGAGGAAGGCCTGCAACATGGTGAACTATGTGACGAGGGGCTGATCGTTTAACGGCACAATGACCTCACAAATTAATCATTGAATAATTATGAACGATGGTTCATAGCTATGGAAGTGAACAAGAGTTATGCCATGGGTAATGCTTGTGTGTAATACTAGCTGGTCCGGCGAGGCAACCCGAAAGAGCTGCGATTTGATCTCGATATTCCGAATATTAATATGCATCACTCCAAATATGCTATCAATTGGCTGCTACTGGAATATCAATTAGAGTTGTGCAAACAATTCATAAATTAATACGATGTGCCCTTTTCTTATGTACATTTGAAAAAAACACAGATTTATGTCTTTAAAGTCCAATAAACATAAACAAGTATATTTGATAAATATTTTATAATTAAACAACCCTTAATATATATATATATATATATATATATATATATATATATATATATATATATATATATAAATGGAGTTTGGAGATTAGCGTGTAAGGACTTTCCTCTCTGAACTTATATTTAGGTGCAGCTCAGGTCAGGTCTTCTATCAACAGGTACGGTTGGGTCATTGTCTTCAGGTGCAACCAATGTGTCAGACATGGGAGGGAAGTCAGGAAGTATTGTTGCTTTGGATCTTTTCACAGGATTTGATGAGAGCAACTTACATGATGTAACATAACACAGACGTATCCTTTAATTTAATACATATTCCCTTATGTCTATCCAAATCTTATCTAGCAAGCGCCAACACACACCTGCGCCAGCGATGTACTGCGGTCTCTTTTGGGTTCGGCGGAAGGCCCGCCCCTTCCTCCTTGGCTGGAGGAACACTTGTAGCAGCTCCAACGCTGTGGCAGCTCGGAAGTGACACCCCACCCAGAGTCCTTCTGCTGCAGGCACTGGTGGTGGTACAGGTGGCCGCAGCTGGAAAGACAAACACGTTCACACCATAGCACCCGTCACAGGTGTACCTAATAAAGTGGCCACTAGGTGTATATGACATGAACTCCAAAGACATCCGGACACAAACAGAAAGCCACATGTGTGCAAACAGAATCCTGATGGACTTGTGCGCCACGGTGTGTCATCAAACACCTCCAGTGTGAGTTACCTGAACACGATGATCTCCTCAGCGGAGTCCTGCCTCCTCTTGTATTGCTGGAGGCAGATGTTGCAGTGGTCCTGTCGTGGGTGGAGTCCCCTAGTGACAGCAGCGCGCAGGTGAGCGAGGGACCAGTGGAGGTCATGGTTCAAAAGACTGGTGGTTGTTTCAAGTAAAGTCTAAAACAGAAAATACATTATTGAAGCATCATTTAAGGCCAGTCTGCATTACTTTCCATTCCAATTACAGATTAACACAGTTTACAGCCTTAATATTAAAATAGTGGGTCAGGCGCTGCTTTGTTGTTTATTTATTACTAGATTATTTACACAGCGCGTTACCTGTTCATAGTTAAAAGTGTCCAGCATGCCCAGAATGAGTCCTTGGATCTCTGCCAGCTTTCCTTTCCCATAGACCGGGTCCTGACAGGCACAAGCATGCAAACAGCGTCACATGCCATTAGGACACAATACAGAGCATAAAACTACATATCCACCATGTATTAAATCAATAACCTTTGGTTTCTCTTCATAGTTCAGTAACAGATACTCAACACTGGTGAGGGTTCAAACCCTGAAGGGCTAGAAACCTATAGAGTTGGTGCTGGTTAGATATTAGGGTGACTCGATTAGTAACATGAAGATGTACAAAATACTTCACATGATTACGTGCTCCACCTGCCTGACGTGGCTCAGCTCAATGAGCTCAGCAACAAACACCATACATGTCTTCTATGATGGATTCTTTCTGTAAAACATCTACGTTTGTGGCATCTCCGATTTAGACTGCATCAATACCACATTTGGTACATAGACAACATCTTCCTAATAAAAGATACCCTATAAAACGCTCAACAGTTGCAATACATGCAAGACATATACCATAATATAACAAGCAGGTGACTGGTCTCATTCCTTTTTTAAACAGGATTAAACCAGCATAAGTGACTTTGCTCCTGAAGCCAGCTTTAGCTTCTCATCACAATCGAACCTGAGCACAAACCGGAAATCACTTCTCTTTTCATTTGATGATAATGGTTTTCTCTATTGTCACTTAACATTAACTTCCATATCTATATAAAAATATCAACAGCTTCTCTCTTCCAGTGTGTTCAGTGGTTCCGGTTTAAATGCAGTAGGAAGCTCTCTCTCAGGTGTCCTCCCATACTGTAGTAGTAGTGCATACATAGAGTTGTGTGTTCATCGCCTCCTCCCTATCCTTCGATAAGGAGTTGGGGCAGAATCGGGCCATGAAAGGAAAACTGCAAAGTGATAATAAAATAAGTTATTCCAAGAATCCGTTGACCATAAAATACTCAAGTGCTGATATTCCTGTTGGTGGTTGGCACTGAGGCCTTTTGATGGTGTTCACGTTAGCGCCATAGTGTCTTAGTTGAGCCTTTCCTTTTTTTTCATTCATTCATGCTCCAGCTCTTTGTGACCCTCGAAGGATAAGCTATTACAGAGGATGGAGGAAAAGATTGTAATGGTTTCCACTATGGATCTTTTTGTTTGGTATGGTTGTCGTAATAATGTTGATACATTACAATAACGTTCACAACTAGTGTGTTAAGGTTAGTGAAAACAGGGAATGTCCTGTGGATGCACAATAGATAGAGTGATGTATTACACTGTAACATGTATCACACACACAAGCTGCAGTTCTTGCAGGTTCATAGACAGCGAATGTTTGATACTGATAAAGAAGAATCCTTTTAACCAGGGACGAAGAAAACACGCGTACACACCTGCAGTATCCGTTGGATGATGGCCGGCAGAGAAATAAAGCTGCTCATACAGTTGAGAACCTTCATTGTCAGCTCCTTCAGCACTGAGACACACACACAACCCTGATTAACAGCTTCATCAGCTTCACTGTCGTACGGTTTTAGGGGCTAAAGAGATGATGAGCACGGGCGATCAACGGCACCATTGTAGCACACATAATTAATGCTACACTGTTATTGTCTATCAAAAGAAAATATCACCTGAAATACAAGACACATTGTTATATGTTCACTTCTTGTGTACATGAATTTACTGTGTCACTTTTGAATATGTTAAAAGAAAAACAATTAGCTTTTGTTGTATTTAATAAACAGCATAGACCTGTAAAGCTCTGCCTTAGTTTTCATGATACCAAAAATAGGGAAGGACTTAGGTCCAGATCAGAGCCAAAGATATTGTTTGTGTGTGTGTGAGTGTGTGTGTGTGTGCGCGTGTGTATGTTTACCTTCAAAAGTGTGTTCATCTTTGAGTCCCTTCACTAGTTTTTGAGAAGCCATCATGGTCTCCAGAAGGGGAAACCACAGAGCCTGTGAGAGAAAAAAAGGTAATGAATGAGGAAAGAGACACACACACACACACACACACACACACACACACACGCGCGCACACACACACGCACACGCACCTCTCTTTGCTGCTGGTAGAGGCTGTCAGAGTTTCGGTGGCACAAGACAATGATGTCATTCAGCGAATCCTTGACGTTGGTCAGAGTTGAATCGCTATCTCTCTCTTCTTCATCCAGTCTTCCTTCTCCTCCATCAGCTCCTCTCTCACTCTCAGCAGTGAGGAGACTTAGTGTTTCCTTCAATGTCTGCCAATGACAGGAAAGAAAGTGCATATGCATGACTTGCTGTGTTTACCTACACTTTGTGTTACTGGTCCTGTACTCCGGCTCCACAACACCATATAGACATTGATAAGTGTAGATATGTATGAGTGACTACTACTGTAGAGCCGCTGTATTCACGTGTCCAATTGGTAAACTACAAATGATCAGGTCATTAATCAATCTAGTAAATGATGACACTGTGGGTGTTTTCTACAGCTACCTCTAACAAGACAGCAAAAGCTCCGTGAACATCTCCCTTCTTCTCCAGCAGATAGGCCGTCGCCTCGTTGTGGTGGTACTTCTGTGTTATCTAGAGAGGGAGACAGACATATGTGTTCAGACTCACAGGTGTAGCGAAACTTATCTGCTTTGCTCTCTTCACTTTCAGTTTATCTGCCGTTTGGAAAACATTCTTAAACATGGTGTAAACTAAAAAAAAAATAATTTAGGTTTCTAAAATACAATTTGCTCCTGCATGGTGTTCGATATCCACACCGGTGCATTGCTTTGCGCCCCTTGTGACACCAAACTGGGGGTGTGCTGCGAATCATCGGTGATGGAGAAGAACCTCATTCAACCCCAAATCTTGTACTCAAAACACAGGCAATGGACCCAATCAAAGTGTAGAAGATTCTACTTGTATGGCCTCCTCCAGTCTGTAGTGCTGGGAGGTCTGGAGGAAGCTCAGGAGCTGCTGGGGTCCAAAGCGGCACAGTAAGTCCAGCAGAAGCTCATGAAGGTCCCGTTCCAGGGGCAGGATGGTTCCTGGATGATGGGCTTCCCTGAACAGAGGAGCAAACAGGAAGTTGAGAAGGAAGAAATAAAGGAGGTAAGGAGGGAGGAGTGGAGGCACATTTAGAAGAACTGAGGAGGAGTTTTCACGAGAACAGGATGCGCGCCATACCGTGGCTCCAGGAGGCAGCTGAGGAACTGGAAAATTAGCTGGTCATCCTGGAGAGAGAGAGAGAGAGAGAGAGATCTTTACTTATCTGTATATATCTTTGTATACGTCTTCATCACCTTTCTGTGTGTAAGCTAAACCGTACTTAGTTACACACATGTTGTCGTTCTGTGGTAATGTAAACGTATGTTAAAGCCCCTTTGAATTGAATATAAATGATTCAAAGGGGAGAATCAATTCAGTGGGTAACATTGACCCATCTCACGATGACAGCCTACGATGATGGGTGTGACATTGTGATGCTGTTTTTACGACGGGGAACTGAATCGAAAGGGAAGCTCATCGTGTCTTCGCTTTCAGTTCAGTTCCCTGTCAGAAAGGGCTGTCGGACGGAAAGATAAAGCAGTGGAAATACTCTCAAATCTAGCGTGCACTTAAATCCACATGGATTCTGTTCGGCTGCCGCCCTCGTATCACACTGCTGCGGTCTGTCTGTTTCTCACAACTCCATCTAGTAATACACGGAGTATGGAGAAGTCAATCTCTAATATTTAAAGCTTCTAAGACAGCATTCAACCAATTACAATTCAGACTTTTTGACCCTAATGCAGCGTTCATACCAACAGCGTTGCACATTTTTCACGCGGGTAGATCCCAAGCAAAGTCAATTCATAGACGCGAATGATGCACATTTTCGCTGGCCTGCTTGAATAACGAGAGCAAAGTGGAACTTTTTAAATATTTCACCAAAAAAAGACAAATTCACGTTGAGTGGTGAAAGCCAATCAGTGTTGCGATGCTCCGCCAGTCATCACTGACATCATGCCGTTGGGACTCTAACTCTAACTGGAAGCAGCAGTCATCCAGACGTAGTTGGTGAAAGTCACGGAGCTGTGTGAGCCCACGGGGGATGTTATGAACCCAGACATGAGGGCGTTTGATGTTCCGACGTTTGTGGGATGTCCACAACAAGTATAAAGCAGAACTATTGGTTAGTTCATGATGCGGACATGATGACTGAAATGATAAACGCATTAGAGCTTCCCTTCCTAGTTTGTCAAGGTTTATAAACCTTTGTGACAATCATGAAATGAATTGCAGTTCAAGTAAATAAATATCTTCAGCAATTTTGGTAGTAGTAGTTGTAGTCAGATCCAATATATACAGTATAATAACATTACCATTCATTTGGACCTTACCTGAAGCTCAGAGATGATTTGTTGCACCTCGTTGGCAAAGTGAAACACCACCAGGTCAGCCGACTTGCTGGGGTCAAAGGTCACCAGCTCCTGTGAACATATTTTGGAGGGTGGCATGCTGAAACACAATCACTCCCAGACACATCGTGAGCCAGAGAATGTCCTACTTCATCCGTGTCCTTGCGTTTGTAAATTGTCTTCATGCAAAAAAGTGGACTATTACTGCCTCACGGTTGTATATCTGTAAATCCATTTTCCATTTAATCTTAAATAGCCGATTCCCACAAATGATGAAAAAAAAGTAACGTGCCCAGAAATGAAGGGATTCTGGTATTCATACATCTGTGTGAGTTTGCTCTGACCTGTATGTGTTGAAGGACTTTGTCTCTGACTGTTTGCTTCTCCTCGGGGCTGTAGCCGGGCATGGCCAGCAGGTTGTGGATGAAGCTGAAGATCTCCCCCTGACACACACACACACACACACACACACACACACACACGCACACACACACACACACACACACAAACAAACACACACCGTCAATGCTTTATTTGATTTCCACAATGACATATCAATAGTCAACAGGACTCAAATATTTCTAGAGGTCTTCTCCGTTCCCCGACACCCAAAGGTAACGTAAAGCACACAGCGAGAGGCTACCCGTTACAGCTGTGATGGATCTACTTTTCACCAGCTGTCCACCTCTTTATTGGTAAGCCCGCCAATCAAAGGTCACTAACACAACCATCACCGTTTAGCAAGCTTTGGTTGACTACAGGCAACGTCCCGTGTGGAGGACAAAAGAGACAGTAGGCTGAAATGCCCTCTGGGAACCGAGCGTCTACCACGTGGCAATGAGTTTGATTTGCATTGGTTTTAAATGAGCTTGTAAATGGCTCCTTATGAAACAACCTTGTCATACACGTCGCTCCACAACTCCAGTCTCACATCTCAAGTTGTAATCCAAACAACCAGCAACAACACAACAACCAGCATCGCACAGAAAAGGCCGATAGCCGATGGGTCCGTCGATTGCTTACTGCACACTGATTGGTTAATGCACACATTCAAATTGACCAAAGATCAACCAAATACATGCACAGTTTGAGAAATCTAAAAAAAGTATCACTATATTACCTTTCTCAGGGGGTCTCTCAGGTAGCAATCAATGATCTTGTCGTAGAAATGTTTCTTCTCATAAAGAAATTCACAGATTTGGTAGCTGGAGGGCAAGACAGGGAGACACAAAGACATGAAGGCCACAAAGGAGACACTTTTGAAACCCACCCCCACATTTCATTAAATGTGTTATAGCTCTGTTCATCTGTACACATGACATATATTACTTCTGTCCATCCGGGAAGGGGGACCTTCCTCTGAATGTGTCTTCTCTTTTTACCCGTGAAAGGGTTTTATCTTTTTTTGGGGAGTTTTTCCTGATCCAATGTGAGGTCAAAGGTCAGGGATGTCGTATAGTTACAGATTGTAAAGTCCTCTGAGACAAATTTGTCATTTATGATTTTGTGACGTGATTTCAGGATGTATATATATATATATATATATATATATATATATATATAGTAATGTAAAAACTGCACCAATCATCAATATTTCATATTAACTATGGCTCAAAAAACATTGTGTAGTGTAAACGGTGTCTCTTATAATGACAAACAGAGGACATTATGACCAACAGGTCACTTCCCTTCATCTCTATGGAACTTTTCATCTTCTTTTTAAAATTGTTTTGGTATTATGGCAAACACATTTAAATGTACGGTTTGGTTCAGACTCTCATTAACTCCGTCTCCAGTGTCAATAGACAGCGGTGTTCAGAGCTCTGAAAGATCTCCTGTGCACTAAATGCATCAGACTAGACCACCAATGGTGAAAGTATAGAGACTGAATACCATCCAGGGAATATGGGAGCTACAGTTTGCATACATTGTATCAATTATGTAACACAAAAGTCAAAAGTTACAACATATTGGGAGTGTTTAAAACAAAATGCATCACTAGAAAGATGGTCAGATACTAACAACTTGGCCTTCTCTGCCAGAGCCAACAGCCTTCCTTCATCAAACTGGACCACACCCCCAACCTGCTGGAGCTCCAGCAAAACCTACAAACAGGGCAGAAAAAAAGACCAGGGATGATGACATTGTCTAAAATCACAAAGAGACTGCAGACATGGACGTACAGAGAGAGAGAGAGAGAGAGAGAGAGAGAGAGAGAGAGAGAGAGAGAGAGAGAGAGAGAGAGAGAGAGAGAGAGAGAGAGAGAGAGAGAGAGAGCTAACCTGTTGCCTCTCAGTGTGTCTGGAGTCATCGTCAGGGCAACACAGGAACTCCAGAACCTGGGAAGACAGGAAGAGCAAAGATGGGGATGAATGGTACCCGAGGTTGGCTGTTCTCTTGAATACTTCCTGTTTAGCGTTGGTAACTGCAAAACCTCAAAGGTGTGTTTGAGATACCCAAATAGAAGACTTAATGAATTGTTATATAGAAAAATATCAATAGAATATGATACACAACGTAATAAAGGTTGTGCCAAAATAAGGATTATTTCATTCAAACATTTGTCAAAGAGGGAAACGATCAATTGGAAGACTTCTAGAGACTTCCAAAAGAGTTGTATGAATCACCTCGGTATCTCTCTGAACTCTGTCATCGATTCTCTTTCTGTTTTTTGTTACACAGGCTTCAAATATAATCGTTTTTTTTTTTATGCATATAAATGCAACACTGTAAAAAGGCAACACGTCCGGTGCCCTGGCTCTGTTTTGAACCAACATTATGGACCAGCGTGCCCCAACGAGCCTAGACACGCCAATCAGCATCATTCAGGAAACGCAGAGAACCTCTCACCGTGACAAATGCACCCTGTTTGTATGTTTGATTTGCTTTATTAGTGAAAACACATTATTTAAAAAGGTATGTAAACCACTGGGACTGGAAACAAGAGCATCGGATTTCAAATGGCCAATACTGAATTATAATAAGTCTCTGTTCTTGTCTATTTTCTTTTTATTCTCGAAAGGCAAGATGAGTGAGCAGGTGGTATTTAGCACAGAATGACTACTGATTATTCTTTCTGCCACAAGCGATGCTCAGATTGGAACAGTGAGACCCTTTACCTCAACTATCTAAATATATCTCTGCAATTCATTGTCATTTCTCTATTTTACCATCCCCTTTGCCTGCACCGTCTATGCAAGCATCCAGATATGATTGAAAGTAATCACAGTAATATGATCTATAATGAAACACTGGAGGTATTTGGGTGGATCTGATTGGTTACCTGATCAAAGAGCTTCCTGTTCACAAAAAGCGTGTTGTCTGGCTTGGCTAACTGGCGAGCCAAAAACGTGAAGAGCCCGCCCACCTGGGATGGAGTAAAGTCTGGGTTGTCCACCATCACCTAGGTAACCAGAAATACATTGTTTTATGTTTAAAACAAGAGAAAATAAAAACAGTTATAGAGGCGTTAATGATATTAAGAGCACATATCTTGGACAACAGAGGCCTGATCAGCTACTGTTTCGACATGGAGCCTTTCAAATAAGCTACATGCAGTCAGAGTGTGTCATTGGGTAAAAGGAAATACAGGAATTGTGTAAAGAAAACAAACATTTTAATACGAGAGCACCAACTGAGATTTGAGTTATAGAATATGACTCTTCTTCTCTTTATGCTGCATGCTTTCTTCACTATCAACAAAAACGCAACAATCTTACCTGAAGTAAGATGTCCACGATCCTCTGCTGGTACTCAAGGGCCTGCTTATCATTCTTAAAGTCTTCAAATGTCTAGAAGGAAGTGACAACAAAATCTTAAATGACAAAACAACACAACAAAACATGATGTCACCTTTTAAGATGGTGACAGTTTGTTTTGTGATTATATTACGCAACCCAATCAAAGCATATATATATATATATATAATTTCATTATTTTCTCCTGAATCATATGGTTATGGATTAGGATTTCTGCTTCAGATGAATGGCATCCCATCAAGTTTTAAGATGCTTAACACACATGTATCAGCATAAGAGTTCAAATGATGTGAAGAAATCTCACCATGGCGAGGACATTGAGGAACTCCCGGGTATCAAAGTGGAGGAGTGTGCGAATAAACGGGAAGACCTCCTCCTCCTCCAACGAGTCGGCTGAATGGAGACGGATGAGGAACTCAAACACCTGAGACAAACACGCACACACACACACACGCGCACACACACAGCATTAGCCACTATAATGAAGGCGAGTGTCATTCTTCAGATGACTCAAGAGTCGTGTGTCATCTTGCCAGCGCCAGTAAACATGTGTGATACATTGAGCCAATAAATGAACGAAGTGCAGCAAATAACCGACAACGGTCACACTCTTTCAGGATATTCAATGACTTCCAGAGTGAACTCTGTAGAACCACGATCCTTTACAGTTGTGACTAGTAGCTTATCCTGCAAGTACAGGGGAGAGCACATGGACACGCACACACACACACCCACACACACACACACACACACGCAGATGTTTGTCAAACAATTAGTATGTACAGTACATACCTGGTTCTTGACTTGAACCACAAGATCTTCAGGGATATCTCCAAGTGGATACGCCCTTCCTGCAAGACAGCAGCTACACACACACACATAGACACACATACACACACACACACACACACACATACACACACACAATTTTGAGTCCATAGACAAATACATGATGTATAGAGTATGAAAATGAAAAGGCTCAACTCAAAGTTTAAATTTAACTTGATTTTTTCCCCCGACAATCACCATTCTTGGCCAATTTGGTGTGTTTGCATCAAAACCCACATATGTCTGTATTTTGGAGATCTCTTTCTCATCTTAATAAGTGCCACGTATGTTGTGGGATAAACTTTATGTATTTACAAGGTATATCTAAAAATGATGTCAGCTATATGAAGCCTCATCCATTTTCAGTCTGGATTCACACGCTGACTACCCGTCACATCTTTAATCTGCTAAATTAAACCGTGGAAAACTATTACACAGCAGACACGACTTTCACCCACCATCATTTACAATATCAGGAATGCTATAAGAGGGAAGCCATTTGTCCCGAGTGTTTGTGACAGTGTGCATCTAGTCTGCGGTTGGAAGTTGAGTAATTTGGGTTCTCTGTGATGGGGATCAGCTCTAGGCAGAAATCAAACCCGGCTATAACGTATACCACGGACTAATACACTGAGGGATGAACTAATATCTGTGTGAACTTACCTTATGTACACCAGAAGTTTGTTTCCCATCACCACTTCCTCATCTGTCCCAGAAGAAAAGGAGCAGAGTTAAAGATTTGAATGTGCTTCTTTTAAACATAAACTCTCATAAAGGCTGTGTGCTTTTCCTGTCTTACCGTTTAGGCTCCTCCCCGCTCTAAGTGGTGGGCCAATCACGGCAAAGAGTTTCTAAAATAAAAACATTGACGTTAACAATTATTATAAATATTGTTCCAGACCTAATGTACCAGTTGCTGTTGACTAAAAACAGTGTAAATACTTCATATTTATAATAGTTAAAAAGCCGATGGGAACAGCTGACTGGGCTCTTCATAAGACATGCAGTGTGTTTAGGGCGGCATGTACCACAGTATTCTGTATCAACACCATTAACAGGTCGGTGACCTCACACCGAAGCTGCCTTTGCATCTCAAATCTTTTTTTTTAAAGGAACCCAAAACCCTGAAATGGAAATTTAGCAAAAGATTTGCATCAAGTCTGACACGATGAACCTCCTTACCTCCATAGGTGTGATGTAGTCATTCATGCCGCTGTTGAACACGTAGATCATTGCATCGTAGAGTTGGTTTTCCCAACACACCTGAACCACCTTCAAACCAATGATAGCAGTGGAAATCTGTTATTGATCCATGATCGGCACGATTTACACTGCATGCGCTCCTTGCTGCGCATCCAGCCTCACACACACACACACACACACACACACACACACACACACACACACACACACACACACACACACACACACACACACACACACACACACACACACACACACACACCTGCTGTATGTCCAGGCTGGTCACATCCAGATGGACAATGCATCTCTCCAGGCTGTCCATCATACCGTTGCCATGGTAATGGGCCAGGAGGTCCCTCATGATGGGCGTGGTGAGGTGACCGAGACGGTCGGCAACGATGTACGACTCCAGCGACTCCAAAAACACGCCCTTAGCAACCGTGTTCTCCACCAGCTGAGCATACAGCTGGTTGAACATCAGGTCACTGCATAAGCACGCATACACACACACACACACACACACACACACACACACACACACACACACACACACACACACACACACACACACACACACACACACACACACACACACACACACACACACACACACACACACACACACATACACAGTAGTTTATTTTTATTTAATGTTCAAATCATATGACTACTACCTTAGTTTTCTTAATCACAGTACCAAGTCTTGTTTAGGTTGAAGTGAAACGGTCACAGCGAGATCTGGTGAGGCTCACTTGAGGTTGAGCCTCACCTTCTATCTGAATTCATAATATTATACATTATTATGTATATTAGATCCTTAATATTATACAGGTTCAATAAAGTGCTGCATGACTTATCTGATGGCACCCTGGAGGTCACACCTGTCCAATGAAGGAGTTGCCCTTCAGCCCCGTTTACTCCTGGTCTGCTCAGAATAAGTCAGTGCTAACGTGTAATTAACCTCGTACTTAAAATCAACTTTTTTTCTTTTTTTCAAAAACAAATATACCAAACTACAGCTAAAAAAGTTGTTGTAAAGTTGTTGCATCCATCCAAATTCATGCTGTGAAATACACAGAAAGTGTCTGATCATGTATTATGAATGAGTATTATGAACACATCATACAAATTAAGACTCAGGTTAATAGGGTAACCATAAACCAAAGCCAGCCCATGACTCTTACTTCTGCGCTGCCTTCACTGGATGTGATCGTTTGCGTGTGTGTGTCTTTGACTGCATGTCTACTCACGCCCTCTTCAGCATCAGGCAGTAATCCACCAGGACTGGAACCACATCCTGAACAAACACACACACACACACACACACACACACACACACACACACACACACACAGAATATGTGAAACATGCAATGAATTAAGTGACAGTTACTTTGTTCCAAACAGTTCAACCTGAGAGACAATGAACCAGTATGCGGAAAGCAGGGAGGCCTGAAGGGGGCGGGGCCAGCGTTAGATTCAGCAACCTTTGGAACTCGCTCGATACTTTCATTGAAAAACTGTTTGTGTCACTGGGATGAGGCTTTTTTTATTTAGTTATATGTTTAAATCTAGCCTCTTCCTGGTGTCTCCAGTGTTACCGTCCAAAGCTTTAATATTCAGATTACTGTTGTCGTTATACCAGGACTGAAGACCAATACTGAGGCTGTACATAAGATTCTAAATTTGAGACAGACTTTAAATGTTATTGAATCTCATCAACAAAGAGACAACCAACCCCTTTGTCTGATGGTCCTCCACAGCTCTGTCAGATAAACTCAAGCACCCTTTCATCAGTCACTCCACTGACCCACAGTCTCAATGACATGGCCGGGATGTGTTCTCGAAGGCATGTTGGCTTACGTGGAAGTGCTGCTCCATCACTTGGATCTTGCCGTGCTCTGGACACTTCTTCAGTGCATGCTCTGCCAACTGGAAAAGGATCTCGACCATCTGCACACACACACACACACACACACACACACACACACACACACACACACACACACACACACACACACACACACACACACACACACACACACACACACACACAGAGTGTTACGGGCTCTTGTCGGAGTTCAACGTCCGACACAGCTTCAAGGCGGCGGATTTGTGTTCTCACCTTGTCACTCACAACCCCCTTCCTTTTCATTGGATCCCCCAACAGGCCTGAAAAATAAACACACGGCACACATTATTCTCCTATCAGAACAACTGATTCTTACTTTCACCATGAGTGCACCTATGGGCTTTAATGAAGAACATGTGTTGTGTATGCATTGTGTATTCAGTCTCCGGCCATTCTACATAAGAGACTCCAAATGCAGCCAATCAAACCGCTGATATCGGACCGTATAAAAAAATAATTAAACAAATATCTTTGACGTCACTCTGAGGTTTCTGAGGCGCGGTTGTGTAGCTGCAGGGGGTGGGGCTAAAGGCAGTGATGAGCTGAGGAGACATTTAGTCGAGCTCCCACCTGTCACTCAGGGCAGCCACACTCCTAATTATGCATAACTGTAAGCCTTAATATTATCTAAACGCAGTTGTCATGAACGATGAAATTAACTTCAGAGAACAAACACCTTTAGGTTTTTTGAGATTTAGATTTAGGATCTTTCTGATGTTTTATGGGGCATCTTCTGGTTTTGTTTGTTCCTTGTAGTGTGTTTCTTGTCTGTTGTGCTCTGTGGAGTCCAAACCAGGCTCTTAATGTGTGTATTTCTGCTGTAAAGTTGGAACATTGTTTGTGTTTAGTCTCAAGTGGCCATTTCATGATTTGGAGTTTTTGGTCATTTTCCGATAACGTTGTTGAACGACTGTTTATAAGAAATAAAGGTTTATGCTCAGTTGCAAAATATGTGGAGCACATGCACACCACTAAAGCAAAATAATGATATGGATCCAAATATTATTTAGGATGTTGTGTTTTCCGTGTTCGGTTTCCGTGGTGCATAATCCACAACAAATTGCCCACGTTCCTTCATCAAAGGACCACACACTCATCATTAAAAAGGAAGAGGAAGCAGCTGGTGGCTTACAGGCCGCCTGGTGTGTTATAACATGTGTTGTAACATGCGTTCTACCCACCGACCACAGCTTTAGCAGTGCCCTCATGGAAGGACCAGGCCAGAGAGAGAGCCTCAACGAAATACTCCTGCTTCAGCAGGAAGTCGATACGCTGGACACACGGACAGAGACGGACATGATGTCAACCGATCTTATCCAGGGAATGATTATGTGCCATTGAGTTATTTGCTAAATGAAAATCGCTGGAGTTGACGGGGTGTCACACACTAACCCGGTATAGGAAATATTCATATGTCACCCCCCAATTGTAATTAGTAAAATGCAATAAAAAGTTACTTTGTGCTCTTCAATATTCAGAGATGGACACATTGGATGTTGTCCATGGCAACCAGTAACAGGAAACACAAACGCTGTTGCCCCCGGACAAGAAGGTTTTGGGTCTGCTCTGCTCCGTGATATATGCTTTTTTTAAGGGCACCATTACCAATTCACAAAATGAATATGAACCAGTGCCTTACTGTACTGGACAGAGAGGGTGTTTTAATTAAACCAGCTGGAGGATGATAGGATGTAAACTGTGTAAACCAGCTTATCATCGTGGAATTTTTTTGCAACAAAACAAAACATGAAAATAAAAGATATAAACTTATACACACCTCTCTCCAGTTCCGTAGAGCCATAATGTGAGCTGACTGAAAAACAAGAGAGTATTGCACTAAACATTACACACTTTGTATTTTCACACACAATCTTATCATGTAGGACAGAAAACACATGACATATATATATATATATATATATATATATATATATATATATATATATATATATATATATATATTCTCATTCTTCATTGTTTAATGTATGATAAACTTACACTCTCTTTTCACTGGTTGTAAAAAAATTTAAAGCATTAACCTAGCGTATCATTCACACTTAAAATAGCTTCTAGTTCACAGTTTACATCGCCACATGAGACATACTCGACACCCCTTTGTCCATTGTGCCGAGAATCCACAAAGAAGTCCAACGCCCCATCGGACTGGAATCGTCTCCACAACTCATTCGATTACTCGCTTGTGTTTTTTGATTACATTTAACCTCATTTTTAGTTATTGGGTAAACTCTGCCCTTTGACATCATGCTAATGTGTCTGGCAGTGTAAATGTACTTGATTCATCATTCATTTTGCTCAGAGGACATTTATCTTAACATATTTCATGTATAAACAGACTACATCTTTTGGTTAAGTTAAGATGGCTTAGGGAAACCACTCATTGACAGTCTGTGATAAATGCAATAATACTAAATAAAGTTGATTGACTTTGTTTTCTATCCCAGAATATATCTTTCATTCTCTCACTACAGCATTGGGCTCAGTGATTAACTCCTTAAAACACTTTTTACGTTCCCTTTTAACAAAAAACACCAAACTCTGTGTTCTCCGTCCGGCCAGATGTTTAGTTCTCCCATATGAAGAGGTGGTGTGATTTATGAACAACTTTCATCAAAGAAAAGATTCATATTTTGATGGATGACTCGGCACATAAATGCCGATCTATGTCTCAACTCCCTTTCTCTGTTATTTGTATTATTGTCGTTGTATTATTATTTTGTGCTCTTTATCATACCACCAGAGTTTTTTGTTTTTGTTAATGTTTGTAGTTTATTGGTTTGTTTCGAGTGTTCGAGCTAAGCGAGGATCTCGTCAGACTCTGGCTAAGACGTCTGAAAGGTGTCTTTTTAACCACAGCAGTTACAACACATTACCTTGGTACCCAGGTAGACAATCTGTCCTGCGTAGCTCGAGACTGACTGGTAGCAGGCCTTCTCTCCAACTAAAGCCTAGAAAACAGACGCACTGTTAAACACGCACACACACACACACACACACACACACACACACATAGAAATGCGGTCCAAAAAAGATCAAAATGTCAGTATCTTGTGGAGAGAGAAATTGATTAATCCTGACTTTGTTGCTAGTCTGACAGTGGACTTAGAGAGTGTGTCTTCAGTTTATAGAGAGTACTACGGCATTTGTAAAGAAAAAAGAAGGTTCTAGAGAGCCTTGTGCCTTCAGGGTTAGGGTTACTGTCATTGTACTTTCTCTGAGACCATCGAACAAATGTGAATGGATTTCACCTCGAGGCTTCTGCCCACAATCATTTACATCCAAAGGGCCCTCTTGTGAAGAAAGGCCTTTACAAAGCTTCTTTGTAATACTCTGGATTTCATTACAAAGCCGTTTTATTATTTTTTAAGGAAAAAGGTTGTGGCTGTCTGAAGATCCTCTCATATGAGGTTTTGAGTGGAACCTTCCATAGATAGTTCTAGGTATATATTTTTTTCCGGGTTCCTTATAGAACCCTCCAATTCGTTCGCACTTTCATTTATTGTAAATTGACCTCTGACCCTGACCCAATAAATGTGAAGTTTGACTTCTGATCCTGTTCCCCACCAGCTAACCTCTCACCAGAGCCTGGGAGACATTCCCTCCAGTTGCCAGCGATTTGAAATGTCGGCTGCTATAGACCAGTTGCACCTGCTCCAAGTCCAGAGTCTCCAAAACCTCCTGACTGGGCCGATCCACGACCTGCAGCTTTTCATGGCTGTCCACGAGAACCAGCGTACGACTGTTGATCCACTGCAGACACATGGAGACAGGAGGACAATAAACACATCGGCCTTTTATTCACATCATACGTTGTCTATACCTACAGAAGCACCGTCTATACAGCTCCCCTTAAAAATTGTGGAGGGACCACCAAGGGGGCGGGTCTATGACTGTTACATGAAGCGAGGCCTGTCTCTGTTCCAGGCGAAAGCTCTACCACCACTACATAGTCCACTGATATATACAGTCACACAGCTAAACATTGCAGGTGATTCCCTTAACCCTTGTGGGGTGTTCATGTCTCTGGGACACAACTTCATTTTTATAATCAAAAGAAAAATGATATGATTCATTATTTTTAAAACTTTGACTCATTGGCCTTGGCTCATTTTCTTTGAGGTCCTCTGTCCTCTTGTCTGGACCTGCTTATAGTGTGTGTGTGTGTGTGTATGTGTGTGTGTGTGTGTGTGTATGTGTGTGTATGTGTGTGTGTGTGTGTGTGTATGTGTGTGTGTCTGTGTGTGAGTGTTGTTTTGATGCTCCTGTCATTCCCTCACAAGGTTAAAACATTGTTGATAAATAAATTCAAGCACTGACACCCGTCCGCTCTCACCTTCCCGCATATTTTAACCTCTGTCTAGCAGGAACCATCTTTCTTTACTCTTACTCCACCCCAGCTGCACATTGGGGGCAGGACACAATAAATCTAGCTTTACCCGTGTTGTTTCTTATCTGATCTTAACTGATCCCGATGGCTCTGCTCAGAGGGCCTTGCAATTGATTTTTGAAGAGAGAGAAGCTTTTGATGATGATGTAGAGGAAGAAGTTTCAGAATGTGAGAATTATTTATGAAAATCTGACTGACTTTGAAGAAGACGATGCGATTAAGCATATGCTTACTTCCTACACTACACAGAACATGTGGCCGGGAGCATCACTCATTTCTCGATTATCATCGATTTTCTTTTTTTTATTACATTTTATTAAAAAAGTGAGTAGCCCATTAATTCATAAATGTGATCTAACAAAGTTAAAGGGCAAATATTAACCATAAATGTGATTTAAATTGCTTGTAATTGGAATAAAGTCAACATCTGTTGAGTATTTTATCATACAATTGTTTCATTGTGTTGAATTAAAAACACAAAAATGCAGCAGGTCCACCAGACCTCTCCTGGCCCTCTGCCTCGTTCACACTACATGTCTTTAGCCCAGATTATTTAATAAACATCAGTTAAATCCCATACAAGCATAACATCTGCGTTGTCTGTGTGAACTGTTCAGAGAAGCGAGCCGGGAGGCCAACGTCATCTCTGCACCGAGAGGAAACGGGATGTACGCAGTAAAGACATAAAACAGGCTAATTAACGTTCGGCATATTGCTTGAACAAAAGAAATCCTATCTCAACGCGTTGCATTGTTTCATTTCATGTAATTCAATTGTTCCTGTGAAACGAATGTCGTTTTGAGACCTCATCGAGGAATTCCCTCCGTTATCTCGTAGTGCGCCGCCGCTTAGGCGTGGAGTGTATCGGGTCGACACCTCAGTGAGCAGAAGACTTGTCGTCGTGGAGTGTGAGCTTAGTTAGGTACTTACACTCAGGCTAATGATGTCACAGTTGAGGTGGAGTTGTTTCTGTTTGATGACATGGATGGTCCCCGTCTCCTCCTTCTTCACCTGAACAAACAACCGGAGCAGAGAGGAGAACATTAGAAACACACACTGACTCACACTCTTAGAAGACACACAAGCGGTTTAGCTTGTAGACATCTGGGAAATATTACATTACAGCTTCTACACAAATCTTATAACCAGCGCCAAGTTAAACTAAGTTAAACTTGCCAATCTCAAGTCATCTCTCTCCTTGACAAGCTGACGTGTTTTTGTTCATGAAGCATCATTTTATTGTACCATTACTATAATGCAACTGTCATCTCATTCTGAGAGACAAACTGTCTACAGTTGTAGCATCAAAATATAAAAAGTGGGCGTGTTGATCGTGGTTCTAAGTAGTAGAAGCAGAAGATAGCCCCTAGAAAAAAACTACCGGTACATTAAAATATCTGTACACGAAGTCCAGCTCAATAAGGTATTCGGACAGCACTTCTTTTGTGTCGATTGTGTATTTTGAAGTTCTGAGGGAGTTGAGCAGATACCAGGAGGAAGTGGACTGTATCTCCTTTACAGAAAGCCAGGATGGGGTTGACCGTCTTCTGAACCATAACAAACTGCCAGGCCAGCTGAGGAACACTGGACGGGTCGGACTGGTGAGAGACAATCACACATCACAGACGTAAATATGTGTTCATCCGTCTCATCAATGATTGTCATTCATTCACAAACGTACAAATTTAAGGACTTCAATGACTCCGGGGAAATAACGCCGAAATTAACCTTTTAATCCACGGCCCTGACTTACTGTGCAATCAATAACTCACGCTAACTGATTAGGATAGATTTGAGGTCTTCACATTGGCAGTTGAATTCATGACTTGTGTAATCTTTTACATGGATTATTTCACACAGAACGTATAAACAATGAAGCACTTTTTTTCAGAGGTGGATTTTTCAATAGTATCCTTGTAGTTGGTCAGCTGCCTGCGCAAAACCATTCCAACCTTTTATTGAAAAACTGCCACAGCCAATTCACACCGCTGCTGAGATCTCAAGAGACTTTTAATGCTAAATATTCACAGGCAGGTATTTCGCATTTCTGTGGCGTATACATGTCACACACCGCCGGCGTGTAAAGGTATTTAAATATGACATTGTATCAATTAATCTGGACCAACATGCACACATTAACGAGGTCAACAAGTAGACAAATATACAGACCTTGCTATAGGGAAAAGTCATCCAGACTTTCAGCGAGGGCTTCAGGCCAATCACCAGAATCTGGTGAAAGAAACAAAAAGGCAGAAATGATATTCAGTAATATATGCCATTTATAATCTAATTTATTACATTTCATTATAAATAAAATGTATCACCAAAGTTGTTGTCAAGTCAGTTTCTCCAGAGCAGAAACTAAAGATCAACATATTAATGTTAAGGTTTTTTAATGTGATATATCTAATAACTTCTCCAAACTGAGGTGGTGTCCCAAATATAACAAGTGCAAGATGTAATTAGTAAAAGTATGGATTCCTGTGTTTGCATACCTTAGTGAGAGAGGCCATAGCCAGCAGAGAGTACTGTGTGATGGGATGCTCTCTGAAGTCTGGAGGAGCGCGCAGCGGTTCAATACAGCAGACCTCCCCTTTAGAACCGCTGAAGAGACATCGAGAGTCACAGGACCGCATCCCCATCACCCTCCTGGGAATAAAGGGATGGAATCAAGAGACTGTTTGACAGGGAACATTGCGTTCTGCTGATGAGGCGGTTTTAGCATTCACGTCATTCTGTTGATTGGATCATAAACATGTAATGCAAGACACAATTCCTCTATGAACAGAGAAAAAAACACATTTTGAATGAATGAAATGAAATATACTTTATTAATCCCCAGGGGGAAATTTGTTACCAACAGAAAGCAGCCCGATAAAGCTAAACGCAATAAAAAATAAGTATAAGAAAGAAAGAAAGAAAGTGACAGTGCATAAGTAAGTGTGCAAAGTGAAATATAAAATACAAAATAACATAAAATAAAATATATATATATATATATATATATATATATATGTATATATAACACAGCATATACACAATATTAAATATTTTACCATTAAAGATATAAGATATGAGAAAGAAAACCCTGTCAATCAAAGCTCAGCTTTGGGAAGGGGAAAGATGAGGAGAGTGAATTATTACTAATATGCAATACAGAGACAATAGAGGGTTCCCAGACAAAGGGACAGGCAGTGAATACAGAGGGTGAATTGAACTTCAACACTTCAGACATAACCTTAATCTTATATTTTCAGATTGTAGCGTGCATCTTTCAGTGCAACATTAAACAGTTCAACATTCTCACGTATTACTGCTTAATGGATCATTTCTTTGCTACTTCCCATTGACATGTTTTCAAAAATATTGTTATCCAATTGTTGTCTTTAGATCAGTGACAACACCCCTTTGCCCTTTGAATCTACAGTCTACACCCAGTGAGTCAGACTAGAGGATATGACTGTCACAGAAATCAGTCCAGAGGCTGGAATAGTTATCCCAGTAGGTCATGGAAGTTCTCAGCTATTAAGTGATGGTTACAGTCCCAATATCACAAAGGGATTAATACACATAAATTGTTATACATCGTGCCATGAAAGTCATTTACCTGAAAGACAGCTCGAAAACTGATCCTCCACTGTCGTTGCACACTGCAAGAGTCGGGTCCTCTGTGAACTAATGACACAACAACGCTTTTATTGTATCAGGGATCCAACTTATGGAAGACTGAGTGTGCGTGACGAGCAAATTTGCTTAATTATTTTGATTGTGTCTGGGGAAAGAGTGTCGACAGCAGGCACCACACAGCGCGCGCGTGTGTGTGTGTGTGTGTATGTGTATGTGTATGTGTATGTGTGTATGTGTGTGTGTGTGTGTGTGTGTATACCTTCACATGCAGTATAGCTGTTCCTGGAGGGTGGGCATCAGTGATTGTTCTCAGGAGCTTCCCACTGGCCAGATCCCACATTGTGATCTAATCATTCAGAGACGGACAGACACATGACGAGGAGCAAGAAAGATTGTTAAGAAGAAGAACAAGAAGAACAAGAAGAACAAGAAGAAGAACAACAACAACAACAACAACAACAACAAGGACAAGGACAACAAGAACAACAAGAAAAAGAACAGAAAGAACAAGAATAAATAGAACAAGAACAAGAACAGAAAGAACAAGAATAAATAGAGCAAGAACAAGAATAAAAAGAATAAGAAGTAGAAGAGCAATTACAATGAATAATAATAATAAACTGTTAAGTGTGTAACTTTGATCCATACGCTGTGCTGAAATTAGTCATTTCATTGACAGCAAATGTATTTAATTGGCATTGATCATTTATTTACTTTATATACTATACCTGTCATGTTCATATCATCATATTTGGCAAACACAATGATGTCAATGCTCCAAATACAGTGAGAAAAGCACAAGGCTCAACATACATAAAAGGCTTTGTGGGATTCTGAGGAGTGTGCGCCTCTCCAAACTAGAAGAGCAAAGACCGGACAAACCGGACAAAACCTGGCACAATAATAGTGAGACGCAATCAAGCCAAGTGACGGAGTCAGCTCTAAAAACAGATTTGCGATTAAAGCTCGATTACTTTTCAGAAATCGAGCAATCTAGCCCATATTTGTCTAACACACTGCTCGTCATTTTGTCTTTTCTGACTGCAGCCAATGTCAAAAAAGAATGTTTGTGACTGTGCACGAGTGTGTCCGAGTACACGTACCTGTCCTTTGGCGAACCCGCAGAGCATTCGCGAGCAATCGTGGTTGATGCTGAGGGCAGAGACCGCCCCGAACTCTGCCCCAGTGGCCTTGGTGCCCAGACAGAGCCGTAGAGCCTGATTGGTGTCTGGAGAGGAGGATGAAGGGGGCAGGTTTAATGGCTGAAGCATGGGAAGGACTTATAAAAAGGTGAAGATGGTCAAAGTTTCAAAGTTTTTGCATGTCAATACAAAAACACAACACACTGGCACCAAATGCAAGAACAACTTGCATCTGCAAATAATCAAATCAAAACCACAAAGCATGCACCAACGTAGCTCGGCCAAATGGAACATGAGCGGTGACGTCTCCAGAGCCGGTCGGTTGACTAGAGAATGAAGGACAGTAAGCATGACGGGGGCCATGATCCGACAGGGTGTCCATACCTTTTCCTGCCCAGGCATCAAGTCAGCAATACAGAGAGACATGGGTCAGCCCTGCTGGGACCGCAGCTCCGATCAAACCCCAGCAAAACCCAAACATGAAATTAAGATCTGCATATTTTGACGACTTATAAGATGTTAAAAACTGCCATGAATACTCTTGCTTTCACGGAAACCAGAACCAGAACCCTTCATATGTTTTTTGGTGGGGGGGATGGAGGGGTTCTTAAAAACAGCGACTAAGAGCCTGGGATCGAACCGCCAGCCAAGGAAATACCCGTCCGAATCCGGAGCCACCGCCGCCTTCATTACATATATAATGTAGATACAATGGTCCCTGTACTCCCACTGCTGGCCACCATTAATACACCCAATAACTGCAGTCATCCAGTGAGTCAGAGTTAAGAAGAAAAGGAAAAAGACACTGACTGAAACTGAGCCAGGAGAAACACCTCGAGCTGTGGCTGGGGCCATGTATAGAATGTGTGTGTGTGTGTGTGCGTGTGCGTGTGTGTGTGTGTGTGTGTGTGTGTGTGTGTGTGTGTGTGTGTACGAATCATGGAGAGAGTCTGTCAAAGGGTGTCTTTATTATGGAGAAGTTTCCCTTGTAACGCAGCAAGTCGCTGAAAGGACCGGCCGGGGGAGGGTTACAAATCAAAGACCAGAACCCAGCACTACTGCCATGGATCAGGGACAGATACTTCACCGTGACGGGTCAGCTGACATCGCAGCAGAATCGTGTCTTTGTTATGCCGACTGCCACCATCGTTGTAAAAATGTCAAGTTGAGAATGGCTTGGCTGACTGATTGCTTTGACATATTCACTACCGTTCAAAAGTTTTGGGTCACTTAAAAATGTCCTTATTTTTCAAAGAAAAGCACTGTTTTTATCAATGAAGATAATATTAAATTAATCAAAAATACACTCCATACATTGTTAATGTGGTAAATGACTATTCTACACAGTCTACACTCCTATGAAGTCTCTACATAGGTGTATAGAGGCCCATCTCCAGTGATCTAATGGTACATTGTGTTAACGCCTTAGAAAACTAACGGAAGGTTAGAAAACCCTTTTTATATTAGCGCAGCTGAAAACAGTTATGCTGGTGAGAAAAGCTATAAATCTGGCCTTAATTTGAGCTGGAAGTTTGAAGTACAAAATTAATATTTCAAATAAACATCATTACTTCTAACCTTCATATTTTCTATTCATTTTGCAATTAATTTGACCAATAAAAGAGTGAGTTTTCATGGAATACACAAAATTGTCTGGGTGACCGGCCTCAAACTTTTGAACGGTAGGCACGGTATGGCTTTGAATTATCTACCGACCTGCAACGTGCTTTTTTGGATTACAGATATTGGGCCTCGGTATTTGTGCCCTGAAAGAAATGAGCAGGAACATGCATCCGGAAGCTGCTGCATGAACACATCTCTGACGCATTCTCCACTCCAATGCACTGATTACTGCTACTGCAAATACGACTCGTGCAACACACTGCTGATAGAAACTCTGTGTTATCTTAAGGCAACTAATGTTCATCGAGCAGTCGGCTCATTTCATGGTCAGTCACTTCATGACTCCTCATACTCGGCGTTAACCCAGTCCTGACCCTCCTGGGGACGCCCTGTACAAACAGTGGATACCCTCTTTGGGAAAAACGGTTCCAACAAAAGAAGTTCCAAATAAAAGCTAACGTTGATGTAAACATGCCGATCCAATCATTTCGCGATGATAAGGCTGTTGCCGAGGTCCTGGAACAGAAGGGGGCAGTTGATACTGGACCGGAGATAAGGAGGGAGTCGACTGGTGCCTGAAGGTCCCGACTACCTGAGTCAATAAAACCTGGTGTGTGTGAGCAGCTCAAGTATAACGTGACTTGACCACCACATCCTCCCTGAGACCAGGACCGACAACCGCTTTTAGCTTCTTCTTTTAACTCTGCGGATCGTAGAAAAGGTAAGAACTCCTGTGACTTTCAGAGGAGACATGAGGAATTCTAGCTGTGTTGATCTGTGTTGGTGTGTCTCTTTTGTTCTGTTTTCTTTGTACATTCCTTGTCACCAGTATGGTGTGTCGTATGGATTTCATAGCCCTCTGAGGTAAATTTGTGGGATGTAAAAAAAGAAGAAGACATTAGAACATGTAACCAGTCTATTGGTTAATTGTGCCATTAACTGAATTTGGCTATTGTAGTGGTTCCCCATTAGCTTCTGCTATAGCAGTAGCTGATCTTACCGAGGTCCCCAACATTAAAAGTGTCAAATGAAAAAAATGATCAACACAAAATAAGTAATATAAAACATTTTCTGATTGGCACATCTGATAAACAGACAGTAAAGCAGAGTGTGCCAAACTCAGAAAGTCATGGGTTAATGTGGTGATATCTCAATAATGTCTTGAATGCGTCTCCTCTTAATTCTGAAGACACGGTAGACAAGCTGGTGATCGATAACAATCAGCAGCAAAAAAACAATACTCCTGAGAAAGACAATACATATAATTTGTGTGTGTTTTTTTACACCATGAAAGTCACAAGCTAAGTGTAAGTAAAGTAAATCCAGGGTTAAATGAATGTTTTTATGTACAATTATTTACTTGTGGCTGTCTGCTGAAATAGCAACATATAGATTTTACTATTAATATTATATTATTCCTATTTCAAACAGGTCATATCCTATTTCATTAGGGAGCTGCATTCACACATTTTAATATGTGCAGTGCAGCACCACAAATCCAGTAGCCTGACGATGTCATACTCAGAATTCTAGTCAGCTAGTCAACTTCCCGACCAAATTTGTTTAGGGCGGGGCTAAGTTTGGTCTGGTATCCAGGCTACAAATCCAGTATGATGTAATAATTAATGGGCGTGCCTCACACACACCTTCTCTACTCAAGAGCATATTGTCTCTAATTCACTGGACTGTGGCATAAACCTGCTACTAGTCGCCGATTTCCTCAGCCATTGTCCCGTTTATCGGCTGTCTGCAATTCATGTTGGGGCCCCGTTGAGGCGTCCTGTGCTCAGTGACGATTACGATTAGTTTCACAAATTCTTAAAAGGCCAGCTCGTTTTCTCTTTCTTTCTTTGGCAGCGACACAGCGAGGTGACTGGGTGCACGTAAGCTTAATTAAATTAAATTCAGTTTATTTCGTATAGCCCAATATCACAAATTACAAATTTGCCTCAGAGGGCTTTACAATCTGTACACATAAGACATCCCTGACCTTTGACCTCACATCGGATCAGGAAAAACTCCCAATAAATATAAAAAAATATTTCACAGGGAAAAAAGGGAAGCACTCTTCAGGAGATCAACAGAGGAGGATCCCTCTCCAGGATGGACAGATGTAATAGATGTCATGTGTAGGTCAATGAGTATGACAGAGTGTATAAATAGTTGGTATGACCCGGTGGCCCTGAGTCAACGCTTGGAAAGAGATAAAAAGACACACCGGCTAAGAAAACACCTTAAAATACAGCAAAAATGACCACACACAAAAGAAGATGGTTGTTTTTTAAATGCCCATGTGTGTCTATTTAGCATGTTGTCTTCATTTCCAGTGCGTTGAGTTCTCGGGGTCACCATGGTAAGCCGTGTCAAAATGTCCAACTTCATTATTTGGAATTAGGAGTTTTAACAGTTGGGTCAAACGTGTCACATGATGGTAAATGACCGATGCCTCTCACTGTGCGACATGCTATATGGACTTTGGGATCGATGGAAGCCAATGAGAGGAAGAACACAAACCTGAGTTAGGTCTTACAGGTGGGCTAAATCACTGGTTCTCTACCTTTTTTTAGTGATGTACCACCTGTGAGATATGTTTACAGCCAAGTACCCCCTCACCAGCGCAAAGAAATATGTAATACAAAGTGCTGGGCCATCAGTGTCTGATTAAGAATAGAATAAAGACAATTAAGTTCATGAACTTACATTTATATTTAATTGAATATTTATTAAATCAATATTTTTTAAGTTTTTTTTAATAGATACTAATTTTAAATATATTTTGAAAAATATCACGTACCCCCTGGAGTGCCAGAACGTACCCCCAGGGGTACACGTAGCCCCATTAGAGAACCAGTGGGCTAATAAACAGAGGCTACATTCAACTAGTGAGAACAGAAGAGAACGTGGCAGTTCGGTGCTGTGGAAATAAATTTCTCCGTGTGAGTTTGAAGTCTGCTGCCTTCTTCCTCATCTTCGTGGCACACTGTATGTAACCTAAATGACTTTTAGCCGATCACACCCAAGCTGTCAACAAAGACAAACTGCTGCTCTGAAAGGATGTGGTATTGTTTCTAGGTCACACAGCCAGCCTCTTCACCGCGCCCGCCGCTCCACACTCCACCACAATGCCTCATCGCATCTGCTCCGTTGAGATCAACAACAACTCTGGCTCCTACATGCTCTCCAACCCGAGGTGAGGCATTACTTTTGTACAGATCTGTTCCATTGAAGGTATTGAGAGTACATATACAGCTGATATTAGCGGTTATTCTGGTTGCATTTTGGAAGAGCAGTACCATTATTTCCATTAGTCAAAGTGGCTTTACATACGTGACTTTACCTGGTACTTAAATCGCAAGCAAGCTGTGCCGATTCTAGAAGGTGGAGTTACACCACTGACGACCAGACCACTGGATTGGTTGGAGTGAATATTCACATGGAATCAATAATGCCACTTTTAAGTAGCCAAACTATCAGATAAAATAATATACTTTATATCGTGGCCTGCAAAACGACGACATCCAGTACAATATGCCGTAAACAACATGCACTACACCGTAAACTACGTGTACTGCGGCATACTCAACATACACTACCCCGCATACTACGCCGTCTACGTGGACATTTCAGAGCTCTGACCAAACGCATCCAACACCGGTGGGATGGAACGCAGATTGCGATTGACTGACCTCACTGACCTCACTCAAGGGTTCCTGTAGCTGGACGTAACGACATGTTATGGCACCACGTGTGTGTCATGGGGATGTGAAACCCCACTGAACCTCTGGACGATGCTCTCTGTGTAGAACCCGCCCCATGTGTTGTGTGTCCCTCTGTGTTCAGGGTGTTCACCGAGAGCGGCTGCTGCGAGGTGCCCCTGCCCCCCATGGTGGGCCCCTGCTCAAATGGCAGCGCGTTGTTCAACAAGCACACTGGCAGTGCGACCGGTACCGTCGGCGTCTTCACCTATGACCTTTTCAACCCCGAGATGGACGACTACAGCCACTCCATGGCGGTCATGTTCTCCGTGCCCTACGACCGAAACCTCTACTCCAACTGGTTCGCCGTGGGCATCTTCGAGAGAGGAAGCAACTGCGACTTTGATCTTTACGATGCCATGTACAATGGAAGTGA